>CM060595.1:58396117-58403617 GCA_030578255.1 Tiaroga cobitis | reverse complement strand
TCCCTCCTTCTGTTGTGTTCAAGATCTTCCACATCGGAGGAGGACGACAGCATCTGTCCGGCCAGAACCTCTTTGCTCCCTCCAACCAGGTCATGAATACAAGCAAAGATACTGTTATAGTTTTTTAATCATATGTTCAATTAGTTATTTTGTCCATTTTGGTTTTCATTTTAGGTAAAGTCTTAGTCATTTTGTTTTGTGTTTTTGCCATTTTTAGGAGTTATTGTTATCTATATATTTTATATAAAAAAAAAATGTTCTTCATTTTTAGTTATTTTAGTATAAGTCAAACTAAAATAAAATGATAAATGGTGAAATGGTGCCTTGGCAACTATTAAAATAATTAATTTTATTATCTATTTATTCCAGCTAATGTTTATTTCATGTAATAAAAAAATATTTTTACATAAATGTTTAGTTAAAGTTTAGTCATTTTTGTTGTAATTTTTAGTTGTTTGGGTTCGGGTTGTCTAAATGTTTTTTTTTTTTAATAAATTTTTATTTCAGTTTTAGTGATGTTTTTTTTTTTTAGTACATCAAGTTAAACTAAATTAAAATAAGAAATTTTGCCTTGGCAAGTTGTTGGCATTTAACTTTACACCAGTTAATGTTTATTTTATTTCAAGTAACAAAAATGTTTTTTTTTTTTTATGATTTTAGTTTTAATTCTAGTTTATTCTAGACATAAATAGTCAAAATTCTGACATGAAAAGTCAAAATTATGAGATAATCTCATTATGCTGATTTTGTCAATTTTGATTTGTGATTTTAAAAAGGCAAAATTATGACATTGAGTCAGAAAACTTGTAAGTTCAAAAAAGTTTGAATTTTATCTCATAATTGTGGCTTTTAAGTCATAATTTTGACTTTTCATCTCATAATTATGATTTTGTATGCTATAATTTGGACATTTATGGTCATAGTTATAAGACTTACCAGAGCATGATTATTTTCCCCTTGTGGTGGACATGGGCTCCCATACTTTTCTATGAGATCAAAAGGGATAAAAAAAAAAAACATGCATTTGAACTATTGCACATTATTACGTGTGTCTACATCATCAGGCCACAGCAGACTCCTGCAGAATGATGGGAAATCGAGTATTTATGGATCTGATTTCAGTGAACGAGATCCACAAAGCCGCTGTTGAGCCACAGGACGTGATGTGCATGAGAGACTATATGCAGGTGGAGGAAAAACACCCTTAAGACTCTTTCACAACTGTGAAGTGGTCGTGCTTTTGTGTTCATCCTTTCCTCCCATCAGTATTCCAGCCATCTGGATGAGCTTCCGGCACGTCTCGGTGGCAGAGAGAACGGCTGGCGGTTCCTGTCTCTGAAGGTGCTGTCCCGGGACGTTACTCTCAGGCGGGGTGTGAAGCGTGGAGCTCTGAGAGGGTTTTGTGCAGGCAGACTCAGACCTGGGTTTGCCGGACAGGAGCTCTCGCACAGGTACAGTACACAGTTTAGGATCGCTCCGATTTTTAAAAGAAGTCTCTTCTGCTCACCAAGGCTGCATTTATTTGATTAAAAAACAAACAGTAAATTTGTTAAATATTATGACAATTTAAAATGACTGTTTTCTATTTTAATATACTTTCAAGTGTAATTTATTCCTGTGATCAAAGCTGCATTTTCAGCATCATTACTCCAGTCTTCAGTGTCACATGATCCTTCAGAAATCACTCTAATATGATGATTTGCTGCTCAAGAAACATTCATTATTATTATCAATGTTGAAAAAAGTTGTGTACAATTTTTTTTCTTTCTGGATTCTTTGATGAATAGAACGTTCAAAAGGACAGTGTTTATTTGAAATAGAAACATTATAAATGTTTTTAGTTTTTACTGTCACTTTTGATCAATTTAATTAATCTTTGATGAATAAAAGTATTGAATTCATTTGTTTCTTTCCCCCAAAAAGTAAAATAAAAATTCTTACTGACCCCAAACTTTTGAATGGTAGAGTTTAATGTTACACAAGCTTTCTATTTCAGATAAATGCTGTTCTTTTGAACTTTCTATTCATCATAGAATCCCGAAATAAAAATGTAAATGAGTAAATAATGTTATTCAACATTGATAATAATCATAAATGTTTCTTGAGCATCAGATCATCATATTAGAGTGATTTCTGAAGGATCATGTGACACTGAAGACTGGAGTAATGATGCTGAAAATACAGCTTTGATCACAGGAATAAATTACACTTTACTGTATATTCACATAGAGAACTATGGAAGCTTGTTTCCGCCACAGAATGAAAAATAAAAAGGGTAATTGCGACTTTTTATCTCACAATTCTGGCTTTATTTCTCAGAATTGCGTGTTGTAAAGTCAGAATTGATTGATATAAAGTCGCAATTGCGTGTTATAAAGTCAGAATTGCGTGTTATAAAGTCAGAATTGCGAGATATAAAGTCAGAATTGCAAGATATAAAGTCAGAATTGCGTGTTATAAAGTCAGAATTGCGTGTTATAAAGTCAGAATTGCAAGATATAAAGTCAGAATTGCGAGATATAAAGTCAGAATTGCGTGTTATAAAGTCAGAATTGCGTGTTATAAAGTCAGAATTGCGTGTTATAAAGTCAGAATTGCGTGTTATAAAGTCAGAATTGCGAGATATAAAGTCAGAATTGCAAGATATAAAGTCAGAATTGCGAGATATAAAGTCAGAATTACGTGTTATAAAGTCAGAATTGCGAGATATAAAGTCAGAATTGCAAGATATAAAGTCAGAATTGCGTGTTATAAAGTCAGAATTGCGTGTTATAAAGTCAGAATTGCGAGATATAAAGTCAGAATTGATTGATATAATTAAAGTCGCAATTGCGTGTTATAAAGTCAGAATTGCGAGATATAAAGTCAGAATTGCGAGAAATAAAGTCAGAATTGATTGATATAAAGTCGCAATTGCATGTTATAAAGTCAGAATTGCGAGATATAAAGTCAGAATTGCGAGATATAAAGTCAGAATTGCGTGTTATAAAGTCAGAATTGCGTGTTATAAAGTCAGAATTGCGAGATATAAAGTCAGAATTGCAAGATATAAAGTCAGAATTGCGTGTTATAAAGTCAGAATTGCGTGTTATAAAGTCAGAATTGCAAGATATAAAGTCAGAATTGCGAGATATAAAGTCAGAATTGCGTGTTATAAAGTCAGAATTGCGTGTTATAAAGTCAGAATTGCGTGTTATAAAGTCAGAATTGCGAGATATAAAGTCAGAATTGCAAGATATAAAGTCAGAATTGCGAGATATAAAGTCAGAATTACGTGTTATAAAGTCAGAATTGCGAGATATAAAGTCAGAATTGCAAGATATAAAGTCAGAATTGCGTGTTATAAAGTCAGAATTGCGTGTTATAAAGTCAGAATTGCGAGATATAAAGTCAGAATTGATTGATATAATTAAAGTCGCAATTGCGTGTTATAAAGTCAGAATTGCGAGATATAAAGTCAGAATTGCGAGAAATAAAGTCAGAATTGATTGATATAAAGTCGCAATTGCATGTTATAAAGTCAGAATTGCGAGATATAAAGTCAGAATTGCGAGATATAAAGTCAGAATTGCGTGTTATAAAGTCAGAATTGCGTGTTATAAAGTCAGAATTGCGAGATATAAAGTCAGAATTGCAAGATATAAAGTCAGAATTGCGTGTTATAAAGTCAGAATTGCGTGTTATAAAGTCAGAATTGCGAGATATAAAGTCAGAATTGATTGATATAATTAAAGTCGCAATTGCGTGTTATAAAGTCAGAATTGCGAGATATAAAGTCAGAATTGCGAGAAATAAAGTCAGAATTGATTGATATAAAGTCGCATTTGCGTGTTATAAAGTCAGAATTGCGAGATATAAAGTCAGAATTGATTGATATAATTAAAGTCGCAATTGCGTGTTATAAAGTCAGAATTGCGAGATATAAAGTCAGAATTGCGAGAAATAAAGTCAGAATTGATTGATATAAAGTCGCAATTGCGTGTTGTAAAGTCAGAATTGTGAGATATAAACTATTCTGAGGGGGGAAAAAGTCATTTTTTTCCTTAGAATTGGCCTGATAACTCTGATTCTGATAACTGATAACAATTCTGAGAAAAGATGTCAGAATCTCGAGATATAAAGTCGCAATTATGTGTTATAAAGTCAGAATCGCGAGATAGTTGCAATTCTGAGAAATAAAGTCGCAATTGCGACATGTAAACTCGAAAAAAAGTCAGAATTGTGAGATAAAAAGTCTCAATTCTGTCTTTTTTCTTGCGACTTTATATCTCGCAATTGCGACTTTATTTCTCACAATTCTGACTTCATATCTCGCAATTGTGAGATAAAAAGTCGCTATTATTTTTTTTTTTTATTCAGTGGCGGAAACAAGCTTCCATACCAAACAAACCAAATGTCATGTTTAAAGAGCAATATTTTTAACATTATTTTGATGTGTCCAGAGGTTTTCTGTCCTCGACACGACGCTCCGCTCGCGCTCAGAACACCGCGGATCGCAAGAGACGCCTCTACGGCCGGACCGAGACTCACAGAGTAAGATATCATTTCTGCATTTGTCTAAACGTAGAAGGTTCCCCATCACTTTCAATGCCAACAACTGTACACTGAAATAATAGAAACAATTTTCAGTCAGAAATTGCAAGTAAATTTCACAATGACAAAAATCAAATTTATTTCTACAGCACATTTAAAGTGCTTAAAACTCCCAAAACTGCACCAGTGTTGGGTTTAATTCATTACTGAGTTATTAATTACTGCAAATTAATTACCTTTTGCCTTGAAAAATTAAAGGATTACTCTTAATTTTTCAGTAATTTAATTACAGTTGCTTCAGATAGTGTTGCATACTGTATCCATTATCATGCTAAACACTCCGAGAGTTGTCATGACAGAAATTAGAGGATTTTTGTGTTTTCTGTGGGACCAAACCTGAGTTACTCTCGTTTCCAGGTGTTACATGAACATATGGACCGCATTAATAACCATGACATGAAGAAACAGAACGGGACAACTGAGAAATGGGGCATCAAGATAGTTCTACCGTTAGTTGAGACCGAAGACTATGATGTAAACTCATCGGAGTCTGAATGGGAGGAAGAGGCTGAGAAACTGTGCAACTGGTCAAAGCAACTGGATATAGAGGCTGTCCAGACACCGGAGCTCATTTAGACGGACTTAGTAGACTTTACACTAGTAGATGCTTTGATTTAAGTATACACTACAAACTATTAGTGCATTATTCTGAGAATTTGAATTGGCAATTGAAATGTTCATTTATTATTAATTATGAGAACTTGGTATAGGCTAATTGCAGTTCTGGGTTAATGGCTTCATTTGACATGATAACACTTGTATTTCAACATTTGGGCTCTTTTGTTTGATTTCACCTTTCATACTTCATGCATATTCACCCTCGAAAGACATCAATCCCAGAAACAGGAGGTGCCATACCACACATGTACTACAGTCAAAATTTAGTAATTCTCATGAGAAATACACCACATGCAACAAACCAAGCATGCCTGATCAGACAATGTATTTAAAATGTATTTAAAACAATACCTAATTTTTCACTAAACATGTGTTGAAAACTAAAAAACATTTTGATTAAGGATTAGAGAAAGGAATGATATTCAGTTGTGATATTGATGAATTAACTGATATCATTTAATTTTATCTTAATACTTGATCTAACATATTAACTCCTGAGACCCGGAAAAAAAGTTTTTTGAATTTAGTATTTTTTCATGCATCACATTGTTTAGACTAGCATAACAAACAAACGGAAGAAAATATAAAACATTTTTGAAAAATATATTGTTTTCAAATGTTGTGTATGTTCACTGTAGTGGACACCATGAAAAACAACGGGATTTTTACAATTGGGAACAATCAATTTTTACGTTTCAGGAATTTTTTTTTTAACCAAGCTTTGTAGAAAGATGATTCTCACCTATGTTATGAAAGATATAATGGAATGAATTGATATACCATTTTACTTATTTACTTTTACTGCAAAATGGCCATAAATGGGTAGTGCAGTTCAATACAACACTGCATCTATTCTGCATATTAATGTTCTTGGGGCAACTTGTAATGAAAAAATAAGTGTAATAATGGGAGGAATAATTGTCAACATTTTCATAATAATATCTAATATTTTATAGGAATATTGATATACAATTTTCACTATTCACTTGTTGTGTCTCCCAAAATGCCTAATAAACATGATTTAAGTCCTAATGTCTTCTACAGTGGACATGTATGTAACAGTTTTGTAACAGAAAGTCATATTTAGATTATAATTACAAAATATGATAATATTTCAATAAGAGTGCAACATTTTATTACTAAATTAATATCAGTCATTTTTAAAGACCAAGGAGGAGTTATTGTTATGGTGAAATTTCCAAACGTTTGGTGTCTATGAAAAGGTCTCTAAAACTGGAGACTTCCTGGGTCCCAGTGGGCATGGAAACGCAATGCATGGGATGACCCAACCAGTGGGCACTTTCAAGGGCCAACAATGGAAACATACATCTTTAACATGAATTCGTCGGTCAGTGAAGGTTAAACAGTCAGTTTGCAACGCGCTTATGCACTTTGCATGGGAAAATTGTCGCTGTTAGCTTCGCGTTGGCTGGGTAAACGGTTGTTCATCGGCCTTCCGCGTTTTCCTGCCACTCTGCGCAGTGACGTGTCGCGTTGACGGCGGGTCGCGCGCTGTGGAGAAGCTGCGGGCTGAAGCGTGTGTGTGTGTGTGTGGAGCTCCGCCCTCCATGCGCACTCCGCGGCCCGCCCAACGCCCGCTAACTCCCGATCCAACCCTGCCCGAGTCTGGGGGAATCCGACGGCCTTGCCTGCCCGGGGAAAATCTGGAGGCCGCCCCGTGCGTTGATCTATGGTAAGCGCGCATGTACTGGTGAATCAGACCGCGCGAGTATTATCCCGCAAGCTCGTTGCACGCGCACGCTGGATTTATGCACTGAAAGTGCACGTTTTTGTTGCATTATGTTGCTGGAGACGCGAGGCCTCGGATTGGCCGCCGGGCCCCGGGCCTTACACAGGCCGCACTCGGGCCTTGTTCACTGGGGGAGGGTTATTGTTTATAAATGCTCTTGCATGCACACACAGGCGCGCGACACTAAACGCCCCTTTGTTTCAAAGCTGAGAGCGCGTGCTCGCTTATGTGTAATATGTATGCGTGGGAATTAAACGCGCGGTGTATTATGGCTCAAAATGGCGGGGTTTTGTTTTCAGTGGAAGGGGAGAAATTATGGCCACAACAAGGCGCCATGTTTATGTCCGGTTTCAGGTGCTGAAATACGAGGAAGCCTTCTCCGCGCGCGGGGGGTGGGAAGCTTCGGCGCCCGCTGCTACCTATTTTTTTTTTTTACAGTCTATGGCTGGTACACACATTCTTCTCAAATTGCATGAAGCTTCATCTGTTTCCTCTCATGCATAAAGCTTTTAATGCATTTTGCGTTGTATTTATGATGC